>PYXC01002372.1:482500-487500 GCA_015244755.2 Tenualosa ilisha
AGATGTGTCGGAGAAGCACTTTCATCAGAGCACACTAGTATTTTTCCTTAGAAGTAGGATTACAGTAAGTTTCTCTCTCTCTCTCTTTCTCTCTCTCCCCCTCTTAGAGAAAGAATTTTACTCCAAATTTGCCAGGTCTTAAGAAATAGCAGTTTGTATAATCTTTCTTCATTGGTGTTGTATGTGTGTGTATATATGTATGTGTGTGTGAGGAGGTCTTTAGTCAGAGCTGCTCGCTGGCCCTGCACATCTTTGATTATGTTTTGCCCAACTTGGCTTTTTAATGTCTTCGGATTAGAAGGCTTTACGGTGAGTCACTCGGGTACAGAAACTGACTCCTCTAAGGGGGTTCAGACGAGTCCCCGCTGCACACACACACACACACACACACACACACACACACACACACACACTTCCTCATGCTCACAGCTGGTGCAAGTCTCTTATCTCAGCTGTGTGATAGTGTGCCTCTCTCTATCTCTCTCTCTCTCACACACACACACACACACAAAGAGGGAACACTCAGCATTTCTCTTATTCTATCACCTAGAGAATTCACCTTTTTTTACCCCCCTCGCTCACCATTCTTACATGTGCAGTTTCCACGACAACAGTGGCAGATAATCTGTGTGAGCGGGAGCCAATGGGATGCAGTGGGGTTGGGGAAGCTTCTAGAAAAGCAGGTCAGCCAAGCCAGCGGTGCCCAGGCCCCCTCCCCCAGCTGCCGGCTCTCCTGCTTTATGGGTCAGCTGTGGGGTTTGGGCCTTGCGTGTCTGTGTGTGTGTGTGTGTGTGCGTGCGTGAGTGTGTGTGTGTGTGTGTGTGTGTGTGTGTGTGTGTTGGTATGTTTGTAAGTATACTGTGTATATCATTTATAATGTATGTATGCACACACACACACACACACACACACACACACACACACACACACAAAAAAGCCAATGTGGGAAAGCCGATTGGTAGGCTTCGGGCTGTGCACACACCACCACCACCACCACCATGGATCCCTGACATCTCCTATCATCCCCCATCCACCCAGGCCTCACGTAGTGCACATGAGGAGCCCAAGCCTGATCTCTCACTGCTGCCCTGTAGCTGGAGTCTCTTCAGTGGGAGAGCACTGGAGGGCATTCCCTGTGTCACACATGGGATAGCATAATACACAGGCGATTAGAGTGGCATGCCATTAGTGCTTTAGGGCAGCGCTTTTTTTTTTTTTAAGGCAAAGATGAGGCCATTCAGGCCAGATCCATAAGTGTTTCCAAAACAGCTGGGGAGTGAGTAATGTGTGAGCAGCCATTATCTGTCTGCATGAGATGATGAATGAGTGAGTCAATGAGTAAATGGATTTGTGTTTGTGTGTTTGTGTAGTGTGTGTCTGTGTGATGTTTGAGTGTGCGTGTGTTTATGCACCTGTTTTGTCAGCAAAATGAAATATGTGTATGTGTGATGGCTTATGTATGTAATGTACGTATATCTGTATGAATTTGCCCTGTATGTATGTATGTATGTGTTTGTATGTGAGTATAGATATATATGTATGTGTGTGTGTGTGTGTGTGTGTGTGTGTGTGTGCATGAATATGGAGAGTATGGCCGGTTGTCTTGCTAGGAGAGGGTTTTTGCCAGGCATCTCTTGTCGCTCTGCGTGTGGCACTGTCTCTCTGTTGCCACGCGATCTCTGCTGGCCAGGCCTCATTGGCTGCCAGGGACGCTGCTGGTAGAACCCCAAATCCCCTGCTGTGATATCAGGCAGCTGTAGCCCACATGCTGAGCTCTCTTCCCAGCGGGCACACATACACATACATGCACGCACACACATACTGGAAGATACACTCAATGACACACACACACACACACACACACACACACACACACACACACAGATGTATTCAGACACTCAGACACACTTAAACCCCCTAAAACACACACACACACACACACACACACACACGCTCCATCTTTTACTGCTGCCTGTTTTTGCCTGCTCCTGAACAGAAGCTCGCATGCCTGTTGAGTGCCATCCTCAAATCTGGGGATCTTTCCCCTTCTGTTTGGGTTTTATCTCACTTTCTCTCGCTCCCCTTCGCCTCATTCCCTTAATCCCCTTTGATTGTTTTGTCTTTTTAAGTAAGCCTCTCTGACTCCAGAACAGCAGCCTGACTAGCCTGTCTATCGACTAGCTGTTAACCTACTCGTGGTCTTTTCACATGCAATGGCTCCTGGATGTCTTAATGTCTTGGCACTGATTCAGTGTTGGGCTTTTCTGGCCTCTGGCTTTTTCAGACGAAGAAATATGCATTCCTCTCTGCCTTCCTGGTGCAGCGGTGCAGACGACATAGCAGAGAGTTAGACAGTATATAGTACATAGAAGATTAATTACAGAGGCGTTAGTCGGCTGCCTCTGAGGCCGGATTTACTGCCTAAATTGTTATGTACACATTCTTCATGCACACTATCAAAAGGATTGCCGCATGCCTTGGAGTGCACACACAGGCACACACACACACACACACACACACACACACACACACACACACACACCACACACACACACCACACACACACACACACACACACACACACAGAGCCAGTAATGTGATGGTCACACGCGATGGAAGTGCCAATCGTGTTTGCCGTGCCACTCCCCCTAATGTCATTCATAGACGCATGAGCATTATTTGGCTTAGAACATTGGCATGTCTAAATATGGGGTTGCCACTGTGTTCATGCCCCCAAAGGCTCAGAGTCCCAACAAACTGGTATAAGAGGCAAGTTGTGAGGGTGCTCTTCACCAGGAGTTGACGAGATCTGACACATACAATATTTCTTCCAACTCTTTACCAAATCAGTTGATCCTAATTGGCAGAAATCTTCAGCCAGATAATCAGATCAGCTACTTAGTAGTGTCCCTTATGTGCACAGGGAGAAAGAATACATGACATTTTTCTTTCTGAACCGACATGTCCTCTCAGCTCTTAAAGTTCCAGCAGAGTTGCTGCCAAGCATAAGTGTTCAAGGTCCAGGGTTTGTGTGTGTGTGTGTGTGTGTGTGTGTATGTGTATTCAAGTGCATGTGTCTGTGATTGTGTATGTTTTTGAATGTGTGTGTGTGAGAGAGAGAGAGTATGCAATTCATGCAGATGTGTGCTACAGTGGTTGCAGTCTAATCTCCCCCGGCGTGTGCCATCTGCTGCTGTTTTTAGCTCAGATTAGAGCAGCCATAGACGACTGGGTCACCTGGGAGTCTGTGCCCAGCCATCACTTTATCGCTCTTTTCATCCAACTATCCATCTTTTCCTCTGTCTGTCCATCTTGCAGTCCAACCATCCATCCGTCCATCCAGCCATTCCACTGTCTTTCCATCTAATCAATCCGTCTTCCCATCCTTCTCCTGTTGTACTGATGCACCTTTCACCCGAGATGTCTCAGCAATCAATCACACAGACATGAATGACCTCTGCCTTGCAAGATATCCTGTGCACTCGGGTTGAGCAAACAGGTGCAGTTCAGTTCACTTCAGTTCATGTTTATTGACAGACTTCATTCAGAAAAAAAACAGACAAACATGCTGCAAGGAGATCAAAAAAGAAAGCATTGTGACCTGTAAGAGTGTTACTGTAACACTGAAGGTAAAATGATGGATACACTTGTATGTTAGTATGTACACATAACTATATATATATATATATATATTTGCAATACCTAGATTCTGCTAAGCATTTTAAGCACCTTTAGTTGACTTTGTAGAGGGCAGTAGAGATGCATGGCTATCATGTAGGGAGATTGTAGACTAGTGCATGGGGACTGGGTGTGATCAAGGGGGCCTAGATGTGAGAGGATTCCAAATTAGATGCAGGTGCCTGTGTTTTTCAAATTTATATATGTTACACTATATAGGGCTTAATTGCACGTGTGCATGTACAACATAGTAACTCTTTGTTTGTGTGTGTGTGTGTGTGTGTATGTGTATGTGTACATGTGTGCTTGGGTCCGTGTATATTTGTATCATTGAGTGAATGTGTGTGTACTGTGTATGTACATATGCCTGTTTGTGTGTGTGTGTGTGTGTGTGTGTGTGTGTGTGTGTGTGTGTGTGAGTGAGTGTGTTTGTGTCTGTATGTGCTTTACAAGATTATGAGGTCATGCTGTATCAGTAGCCTTGTGAAAAGCATCTCAGAAGATGTCACCATCACATGATTGCAGAGACATAACAGCATCGTCTGTTTTTCTTTGAACTGAGAGAGATCTAATATCCAGTGGAGCCAGGGATGAGGTCAAGTGAAACTGGAACTTACAGGATTGTCTTTGAAAATGTTCTGCTTCCTTCAACTCTCACATTGGCTGCATAAGGTCACAGCCTGTGACCTACAAACACACACACACACACACACACACACAATTGCACACATACACATACACACATGCATAGGCACTCTGTCCTGTTTGACTTCCGACATGTACAGTCTAGGGCCCATTATCGCAGGGGTAGACAGGCTGACAGATCAATGATTTCATTGAGAAAGGAGCCACTGTTGCCATTAGAAGGTGAGGTAAGCTTCCCAAAGGAGTATGGGTTGCATTATTCTGAAAAACAGGCTCCCATTTCTCCTCCTCCCTCCCTCTCTCCCTCCTTCTTCTGTTTCTCACTTTCTCCTTCCCCCTCCCTCTCTCTCTCTCTCTCTCTCTTTCTCTCTGTGACTCCCTCCCTTTACCCCACTCTCTGGTTCTCTCTCCCTCGCTGGCGTTGCTGAGAACAGCGCTCTATTTTTAGGTCTGGCTCCTGCGGTCATCACATCTGGCGCCAGTCTCTTGAGTGTACCCCTGGCTCCCTCTGTCTCTCTCTCTCCCTCTCTTTCGGTCTCTCTCTTGCCCTCTGCAGCACTCAGTTGTCCCTCACCTCCCCTTCCCCTCCATTCCCCTGCCCTCCCCTCTCCTCTGGGGCCAGTCTTACCGATGTCAGTGGTGTAACCTTCAGTTGGCCTGTTACCTACACGTCACCC